>CM059431.1:92211308-92231308 GCA_030390025.1 Squalus acanthias
TCTCCCTGCCAGTTCCCCAACTACACAACAAGATTAAGTAAAGGCTTAATCTGTTGAACAGATAACCACCCACATGGAAATGGTTGTCTCTTAAAAAATGACGTAAAAATGTTGTTTATAAGTATACACAGGAGACTGACAGAGACATTGCTTGTTTGTCTCCCTGCTTATCAAGTGTAAAAAAAAACATTGTGACTGTTTGGCTATTTAGACCAGTGATACGAACTTTTTGTTGAAGCTACAAACCCAAGTAGTGTCTTTTTCTAATAACCACTCTGGAATGTTTTGACATACTGTAGGGGGTGGCGGTTTGTGTCAGCTTCACCTCTGACTTCTGAGCGGTTCGAATCGCTCCCACTCCCTTGGTTCTAGACCTTGGACTTATTTGGGGGTTGTGACAAAAGGTGCAGCAGACAACTGAGTTTGATGAAAGAACTTCAATCTTTATTAAAAAGGTAAAACACAAATAATAACACTCTTAATACTCTAAAGGTGGGGAACACTTTGGTACAAGCGAGGGAAATGACAGTAGGACAATACTTCACCCCTCCCAACCCCACTTTACTAGTTAAGTTAGGCTTTGAAGGACCAGGGATAATGCTCACCAATCCTTTGACAGTTGGGCTAAATCGCGGTTTTGGGGTTTGCTGTTTATGGCGGTTAGTGTCTGCCGTACCCCCTACGCGGTAGAGGACTTCACCTGCGTATCTGGTCAGTCTTCGCGAGTCCGCTGATGTGGTAGGATGTCGTTTTGGATCTATTTGGTGAGTACCCAATTTCTTTGGTTTAGCAGTAGGGTTTAGAGTCTTTGGGGAAAATCTTACCCAGGGGTAAGTCAGGAGTAGATTGTAGAGTGGAAACTTTGCGGTTCTTCGGGTTTTCTTCCCTTGAGTTGGTCTTTGTTGGTCGCGGTGGCCTGCTATTACCCGGTCAGTTGGGGGTAATATGCGGTTGTTGGTTTCCGCGATGGTTTTAGGCCTTGTCTAGTGTGTCGGTTGACCTCATGGAGCTGTCGGTGACTTGTTGCTGCTTGTTGCTCCGGGTGACTGTGTTGGGACCATTGTTGGAGGTCCGTCGAGGTGGTATCTTCACGAGCTGGACTCAGGTGTGTCTGAGTGGTGAGCGATGCCGACTCGCTTCCAGCTCGGCTTGTCTTCTTCCTTGTTTCTTCTTCTTCTGATGACCACCCTGAACTGCTTAATGGGCCTTCAATTATACTGAATTGAAGTGGCCTTATCTACCCGCCAAATCTACTTAGTTCATTGTCTGGTTTTGGCGGGCTCGTCAATCGGTAACAACTTACTAGCGTGTTAACTGGTTTTTTAACAGGCCTTCAATCTCACCCATTGAACATAGCCTTATCTACCCGCCAAATCTGCTCAGTTCATTGTCTGATTTTGGCGGGCCTGTTACCAGTAACTGCTCTGTAAGTGTCAAATGGCTTTTGGGATGGCTTGCATCCTGTCGATCTCCTTGGTTGATCACTGGTGATTGATTTCGTGTTTGGGTTTTCTAGGCTGGACTCGGTCTTTCTATAGAATGGGTCTGAGTGGGTTTTATTATGCATGTTTCTGATGGGCCCTGTAATCGGTTTTGATGGGGCCTGTATTTTGAGTGGGACTGCTCTTTCCCTGGGTCTATTGTTCAAATGTTAATGTCTGCTGGGCTTGAGTGGGGTCATCCCGGTTCCCCAGACAGTGTAATTAACTGCAATAACCAAACTGCTTTTACAGAGGTCGTACCGACCTCCTTGTCCCTTTACAGGCCCAGACATGTTTTTAAAATGCCAAAACTTGGTTTTTGGTCTTACAGTCTCTTAGGTTAGGCCCAAATGCATTTTTATCACTCTGAGGTAGTTCCAAAGTCCTTTTTCCTTAGGTTTTGGGGATCTGCAAATTTTGGAAACCTTACAATACTCCCCTGCTGAATGTTGGGACATGCACTTGTACCCATGATTCCTCACTGGATGGCTTCCTTATTTCAGTTGTTGCTGAAAAACTTCTGTTATGAATACTGGGATATCTCCATTTCCCCCTTTGCTTTCTGTTGCTAAAACACAAGAAAAGAGGGAACAGTGCTGAATCTCAGCTCTGCTACATCCCACAGCTGAGCAGGTTGGAAGGCAGAGGTCGAGAGGCGCATGGAGAAGGTGATCTCTCAATAACAACAGGTAAAGAGAGGGTGGGCTGCAGGTGCTCCCTGGGCTGCATTTTGAGCACCACTGCAATGGGGCCTGCTTGTCCTGTCCCCTACCTTAGTTCACTTTATTTGCGGTAACTAGTTTCACTCCCTGGTTTGAACTAAATTAGCTACTCTCAGCCACTGCAGCAGTAATGGTGCCACAACTGGCCTCCATGTCTTTTGGGCAGGGAGGAGACAGGTCAGCCAACCATTACTGCTTCTGATTGCCGTCCAGTAATTCCTGTTGGAAATTGACATGTGCGGAGATCAGGTAAGAACAGGATGTGATGACTCCTGTAGTCAAATAGCTTGTCACGTTCTAGGCTCACACATTAAGAATAACCACGCACATGTTTATGGAGTGCAGCTGCCAGTCATGGAATATGTCAACCTCTTTAATGGAGGAGTGGGAAAAAAAATCACCAGGTAGAATGTGTCTCCTTTGTATGATGTACAGAATAATTAAGTGCCTTTGGTACCTAGTTTGTAGCATTTTGCAATATATGTGTTATGATTTGGGTTTTCTCACAGGACTTTTAAATTATAGACAATTAATTTGTCTATTTCCCCCGTCTGTAACCTAGCAACATTAAAATTTCAAAGAAGTAATAGCCCTGCTATCAAACTTAATCTGATTAATTTCAAACAGCATTACTAATAATGGAAGGCAAAGGGGCCGAGAAATTCGATGGTGCCACGCTCGTTTTTCAGGTACAAAACAGCACCTAAGCAGTAAACATGGCGCACTTAATACATGCCAGATGAAGACAGAAAAAGAGTCATCCAGGGCCCGTGCTTGAAACAGGCGTTAGATCATTTTAAATGCAAATAGGGGGCCTAACGCCTGTCTGAGGCCCCCTACACAAAATTCAGCTGTATGTGTTCTATGTGCAGCATAACCAGTATACCGTAAAGGAGCCATTAGAGGCCGCCACCAAAAAGCTGAGTTTAGAAAAGAATACTTACTTGAATATGGAGCAAGGAGGCCCCCTCCCTCCCTCCCGATCACTTTCCCATCTCCTGGTCGCTATTCTCCCTCCAAATCATTTCCCCTCCCTTTCCCGGTCGCTCCTCACTCCCGATCGTTATTCCTTCTCTCCTCGTCATCCAACTTCCGCCCGATCCCTTCCTCCCCCTCTCCCAAGAACTACATGAAGGCCACTATCGGTGGCACATTGGCCCGAAATTCAAATCCTGGTGATCTGCCTGGGGATGCCCAGCAGGCATTTGCAGATCACCAGCCTTGTGTAAATAAGGACTGAGCCCCAATGTTGGGTGTACCTTGGCCTACCTGTTCTGGCACAGGGATCATTCCCTGCACCCAGTTCGTGCCTGCCTGCTGGTGGAAACCAATTTCTGGCCCCAAGTTTTTTTTCAGCTATAGATATCTGATGCCAATTTTAATTTCACCTTTACTGTCTCTAGCTAAAATCATATAAAGAAATACATAGAAATTGTTTTTAGGGCAAAATCTCTGCTTTTGTAACAGTATGTATGTGTGCCAGGTGTGTAAGGTCCTTCCATTGCTATAATCAATGGGTAGGCATCTTATAATAGGCATCTGCTCTTGACAACAGAAGGTTTCAACATGATAGAAACAATAAGGACTAGATGACACTGAAAAACAGTCCCTGCTGGTTACTTGGTGCAAGCCTACAATGTGGGCAGCATGCAACAGCTTTCAACACTATCTCAAAGTGTCATGTTTCAGTCAATCCAGTTAAATGTCAAGCCGAGGACAGGAACAACCACAGTTCACTAGTTGTTATCATTCTGACATATGAGCACTGTCTTCAATTTGAGAATGAACACAGTCATTGGTTATGCTGGATCCTGAACCAACCAATGACAGTCCTTCACATTCTTTTTATTCATTCTCAGAATGTGGGTGGCATGGGCAAGGACAGCATTTATTGCCCACCCCTAGTTGTCCTGGCTTCCTAAGCCATTTCAGAGGGCAGTTAAGAGTCAACCACATTGATATGGGACTAGAGTCACATATAGGTCAGACCGGGTAAGGACAGCAGGTTTCCTTCCCTTAAGGATATTAGTGAACCCGTTGGGTTTTTACAACAATCCGACAGCTTCGTGGTCACTTATACCTGATACAAGCTTTTTATTTCCAGATTTCTTGAACTGGATTCAAATTCTCAATCTGCCATGGTGGAATTTGAACTCCTGGGGGTAGAGATTTCACTTGTTTACGCTGGTATTATCAGCGCAATTCGGGAAGAATCGGCCAAATCAGCACAAAAGATTCGGAAATTTTAAACATAAGTGACTTACGCCCCAAAACACTTACATTCGTGTTTTCCGCGATCTCTTACGCTGGTTCAAGATTCAATTTGCCCGGATCAGGCCCCGCCCATAAAACTGGCCACGCCCCCCCCCCCCAGGTCGAAATGACAAGATTCCGCTGGTTCGGGAGGCTCTTTAAATTAGGCTCATTTTCTTAAGCGCACAGGCACTAATAGGCACATTTTAAACGATTTTTAAATCAAAAAATATTTAATTTACTAAGAAACTGACTAGTGTACACCAATGAAACTATTAAATGGTTCAGTATAGTTTTTAAAGTCATTTTCAGTGATTTTAAATCAGGTTACTCACACGTGGAGGACTGGACATCCTTATTAAAAATGCTTATTTTTGCTGCTACAGCCATTTTCAGCTATATTAATAAAACTGCACCAGGTTTACCACTCTTAAGTACATCATGGAATACTTTTTAATGGAAAAAAAAGAAACAATTATGTTCTATTATGCTGCCCAAGTGCGCTAGATTAAGTTTGTAATTAAGCAAATGAATTTTAGTAGAAAGTTGAACTGTAACCTAACCAGCACAATTTCCTGATTGCACCCAAAGCGGAAACTCTACCCCATATTCTCTGGATTATTAGTGACATAACCACCTTATTACCATACCCTGAGTATTCAAAATGATGAAGAAATGGCTGATAGAAGATGATAAAACAGGGGCTAAAGTATTGTCCAGTTAAACTGAAATGGAAGTGGTGGCAACACCTTAGATTTTGTGCTGAACAAAATAGCTGCAGTTAGCAATAGTAAGCAATGTGTCTCCATTGTTTATTGTTAGTAACGGGAATGTGTTTCATAATAGGTTATTCTGTCTTTTAGAAGAAAGTGCCAATGGATTGTTGGGCAAATGAAATGAGAGTTCTATGTGCTCCAAGATTTAATTAAAGGTTTACATCAGTGAAGGATCAAAGCCTCATTTTTCCAATACAGCTCTGACTATAACATAGGGGGCGACTTTCTCACTGGAGGCGGGTTTCGGTTTGGGCGCGTTCGAAACCCGCCTCCACTGATAGGTTTGAAAAAATTGCGATTTTCCCCTGATTGGCCACTTGATTTCAGAGGTGTGGGATGCCCTTGGTGAATTAGTGTTTTGGGACTGAAACTCGCCTCTGCTGACATCACTTTTCCAGCCTGATTTTATGGCTTCTTGCTGCCTTGGATCATTTCACAGGATTTCTGCCTGTGTTGCACCACCTGCAACATATTCTGAGAAACCACTATGTCCAATTCTAAGGCAAGGGCCTCCCCAAGGTTCTCGGATGAAGCGCTGCAAATGTTGTTTGAGGGGGTGAGAGCTAGCAGGGAGGTGCTCTTCCACTCATTTGGGAGGAAGAGGCCTCCCAAAGAAACCAAGGCTGTGTGGGTCCAGCTGGCAAGGGATATAACCTCCAGATCTGTGTGCAGATTGGGTGAATGTTTATGTGTATTGATGAAATGCCATCCCTGTTGGAAAGCATTAAAATGATTTGATGGCAAAATGTTGGCGTCATGGCATCTGTTCTTTTGCCTTAGGCAGCTCCACATTGTGGGCTCCGCGACACTTGCATTGGCAGGTTGGTGGCCAGAGTGAAAGGAGGCCAGAGAGTCATGTCCATTGTCTATGATGTCTTAAGATGGAGCCAAGGACATGTGCCAACTTGGGCAACCTATGCAAATCTGGCCAAGATAAGTTCATCCCTTGCATCCCGGGCAGCCATGTGCTCGCATGCTGCCTCTGCTGCTGGTCGATAGACCGGCGCTCTCTCCTCCTCCTGCTCTTCCTCCTCCTCCTGCCCCTCCTCCTCCTCCAGCTCCTCCTCCTCCTCATCAGACACTTCTTCAAGGGGTAGCCTTTGTCACCAAGGAGCCATCGTTAAGTTGGCTTGGCGGATTGAAAAGTGAAGGAACACTAGAGTGCCGCAGGATGAAAGAGTCATGGCAACTTCCACAGAACTTGGCGCAAACATGCAAAAACTCCTTCTTGTGGTTACACACCAGCTGTACGTTGAGGGAGTGGAACCCCTTTCGGTTGACAATGATAGCTGGGTTGTGATGGGGTGCCCTAAGGACCACATGTGTGCAGCCTGAGACAAAGAAGTTGAGTGCGGTGGTGACTTTGACAGCCACTGGTAAGGGGTGTCCACCCGTTCCTCTGGGCACCAGGTCTTGCTGCAGCAGTCCACAGATCTCTCGGACAATCTCTCGTGAAAGTCTCAGCCTCCTTTGGCACTGCTGCTCACTCATGTTGAGGTAGCTCATCCTCTGTCTGTAAACCCTCTGTCGGGGGTATCTCCTGCGGCGAGGTGCCTCGATGCGCTGGCGCCTTCTGCCCTGTGCAGCATCAGGTGGCTGAGCAGGAGGTTGGGGCTCCTGCTGCTGTTGCTGCTGAGCTGCCTGGTTCTGCTGCTGCTGTGGATGCTCCTCATCTGAATCGGAGGTCCATGGTGAAAGGAAATGAATGGTTCCTATGCTGCTTGCAGATGCCTCCGTTAGAGAAGTGCTCATTGCAAGTGGGGAGAGGGTCTTCCAAGGAGGTTCCACAGTTGATAGATTCAAGCAGCAGCACCTCCGACTTCGGATGGCCTGCTCAAAGTGCACAAAGACCTTTTAAAGCAAAGTTCTGCCACCTGCAACTAATCCCTGATGAAATCTCCGATTTAATGGTGGAGCTGCAGCTGTGAGGAGGCCACCCACTTGTCAACCCGCCAGGTTTAGCTGGTGTGGTTTAGGAGGGTCGTGGAACACGCTGAAATGGTCGAAAAATAATGAGGGCCTCTCAAAATAGGATTAGAGAGGCCCTTAACGACCATTTAAGGCTCTTAACTTGCCTGGACTACTGGAGGCGGGACCGTTTCCCATCCTGCAAAACCGGCACCGGCAAAATCACGCGGAAACGGGTTGGAGGCGGGTTCCGAACCCGCACTCATTTTTTCCGATTTTCCCGCCTTTCCCGCCTCCAAACTCGCCTCCTCGGGGCTGAGAAAATTGCCCCCAAATAGTAAGTACATGGCTGTCGCTGATTGATTCATTCTGATGATGATGTGGAGAATAATTCTGAAAGAGCTTAAATGTGGGGGGAATATTAGTTGAGGTCCGATTGTGAACCAGATGACCAGCGCATTGAGCACGACTATCAAATTCGTGCACAAATGGAACTAACTCGATTGCTTCTGACTGCTGTCACAGGTAGTACCAGCAGTACCTGCAGCCTCTGATGTTCTCCAGCATTTTCTAACTCCTTTTTTAAAGGGGTAGGAAACCCCTTGGCATACATTGGCACTTTCTTCTCTTTACGACAATTACTTTATGGCAAATTTTGCAGAGGAAAGTCAGACCCACAAGCCTAGAAATGACTGTTGGTGATGTCAAAGGACAGGTGTCTAATGTGTTCATACTACAGGATGATCCCAATGGGGAAACCAAGCGTGCAGGGAGCATGGGTTGGAAACAAGACTGTAACGTTGTAGCCCTGATCCTCCATCCTGCGCTCCCTCTGAGCACGGCTCCCTCCTGGGAGCAAAGAGCCGTGGAATCACTCCTTGAATTCTCTATTTTAACAGAAGCTTTTAAAAATAAATAGGTTAACACCTGTGTTAAAATAGCGAAAGACCATCATTCAAACATGCACTAAGCATTTACCAGTTAATATCTCCAACTAGCCTATGGCTTTTTTTGCACACTTCATTCCTGTCCTATTGTACATCGCTATTAATGCCACTTCTGTTTCCTTGTCAATAGACTGTTAGATTTGCTAGGGTGCAGTTAAAAATGGTGTGTTACTATGGTTTCCTATAGGCTCTTTTTATGTGTATTGTTCAATTATTATGTGCACCTGCATACATGCCATGTAAATAAATGGGCCGGGAAATTCCCTACCTTATCACCTTATTTCTTCACCATTTTGGAGCGGTCGACAGCGCTGCCATTGCCAGTGCTTGCCTCTCAAATGCAAATTTGCAGATCATGACGTCAATCGATGTGCAACGCCTGATTTGACGCACGACTGTGCTTTTGGACATCGCCGCACGCCATAATGCCCTCTCCTAACCATGCATGGAAGAACGTGTGTGCAGCAATACTGCAGAGACGCTGTCAGCGCTTCTTAAAGGGACACACACATTTTTCAGGTAAGTTTGGATTTCAGCTTTTGGATTGCTTTTATATATTTTATTGAAGTAGTGGCTTGGTGCAATACATTTAAAAAGTTGTTAAAGTGTGCAGGGAGTGCAGGCAGTGCTGCTGGACGCTTGCAAGGCTTTGGATGTTAAAGGAAGGCATCTGAGAAGACAGAAAATGCTGGAAATACTCAGAAGGTCAGGCAACATCTGTGGAGAGAGAAACAGAGTTAACATTTCAGGTCGAGATGCTGCCTGACCTGCTGAGTATTTTCAGAATTTTCTGTTTTTATTTCAGAATTCCAGCATTCGCAGTATTTTGCCTCTGAGAAGACCACTTGCTCACAGTCCTGGGGGGCACATGGAGATGTAGCAGAGGCAGCAAAGGGGACAAGCTGCTTGCAGAGGAAAGAGGAGGAAGCGGAAGAAAGGATGCAACTCAGACAGCCCCTTTCTAGCCGGGATATCCGGGATCGAATCATCCACCTGCGGTACCAATGGCCACAACCCCAATTCCCCTTTCAACATTTGTCCCAAACCTTACCTTCCCTCTGTTACTGACTATCACAGCATCCTCTTGGCCACAATGCTGAAATAAAAGCCACCACAAAGCAAACTTTCCAATCCAACTTTATCCATATATGCATCCAATATGACATGAAGAAATCAATTAATCACCCTTGTGCATTCCCTTAGTGACTGTCTTGTGTGTGCCTTTGCCTGTCATACTGATGTCATGCAGTGCTACCCCAGTGGCTGTAGCATGGCTGGTGGAAGGCTGCTGACTTTCAGTGGGGGACACTGCAGATGGCCTTGCAGGACGACCTCGAGGAGCTGGTGGCTGGGAGTGTGAAATCGAGTTATGGTGTTTCTTCTTCTTCACTCTCCTCTCCCTCTTCTTGGTCACCCATTGGCTGCATTTCTTGCGTGTCTGAAATGAGGAAGGCACAAGAGTAGGGTTGTGGTAAGGGGAGGCCGGGAAAGCATGAGTTGCATGCTTACACCATGCGCAGCTTGTACATCAGAAGAGATTGTGGGATGAGGCAGATGTGGGATGTGAGAAGGAGGATCACGTATGAGGAGACAAACATCTTGTATTCTTGCAGCCCCACTGCTGGCCAAGGGCTCAGCCATGCCCCTGCCAAGAATGGCCAGCACTGTCTCCTCCAAGGGGGTGAGGTGAAACTGGGAACGTGAGGTATGCCTCATGTTTGGTAGAGATTGTTGGTAGGTGAGTGATGGGGAGGGGAGAGCGGGGTTGTGCATTGAGCTGTGTGTGAGGCTAGTGGT
Source organism: Squalus acanthias (assembly GCA_030390025.1). Taxonomy (NCBI): domain Eukaryota; kingdom Metazoa; phylum Chordata; class Chondrichthyes; order Squaliformes; family Squalidae; genus Squalus; species Squalus acanthias. The sequence goes on from CM059431.1 coordinate 92,221,193, forward strand.
GCAGTTGGTAGGAGATGGCTTTTGAAGATGCATTCACTGACCTTAACCAGTGGTTTGAGGTCATGAAACTTCTTTGGGCACTGGAGCCAGGTCCTGGGGGCGACAACGCTGGAAGTGACGGCCTCGACGATCTGATCCCGCATCCTTCTTTTTGGAGGGCCTCGTGGCCCCCTGTGGGTAGAGGACCGCTCTGCCAGTGTTGACCCCCTGCACAAAGCTGGAGTGCTGCGTGCGAGACCCTGAGTGCCCTCTCCCTGGCCTGTTGAGCCATTTGTGTCAGTGCTGAAGCACTTTTACCATTTTTTACATGCAGAAGGCAGTTCACCTTTAAGAGCTGAAGACTACCTAGTTTGGAATGATTTTTAATTTTTTTTTCAGAAGGTAGTTGAGCTCTATGAGCTACAGACTGTCTATTTTTGAATGATTTCAGAAGGCAGTTCCCCTTTACAGGCTCAAGATTGCTTTTTAAAATGACAGCCTTGCTTTAAGAAAAGGCAGCCTCGCCCTAGAGACGCTACAGGGATGTAACATTGGACCTCCTGCTGAGTGCACAGCCTAAAGCAGCACATTGGTCGCTCGGCTGTGCGCTGCAATCATTCAAATCATCAGGCAGCACCAAAATAACGGTGCTGCCTGCGATCTTTTTATGGGTGTGAGCAAATCTCGCCCCGCAGTGGCACTGCCCGTTTTCAGGCCTTATCAAATTTCTAGGCCATGATGTATATGGAGACAACTAGTACTTTGTACACAAGAGCTTGTGTGAATAAATTCCGGCATTCTGCGCTTGACTTCCTGGCAATTTAAATGAAAGGTCATTCACCGAGTTACCAATGCATGTTTACCTGGCTGGGAGCACAGAGTTGAAACGCTATTCCCACACTGAATTAGTGGTTTGAGCACAGTACAGTTCAGAAATGCCATGTGACTGAACATTGACCTCCACTCCTAACTACTCGTTCTTCAATGTTCTGACTGCATAGCTCAAAGCACTCACTGAAAGACACTGGGTTTGAATTTTTCAGGGGTTTCTCCCGATTGTTCACTGTAACTTTGGCGTAAGGTCCGCCAAAACCCCATAGGAATGTCGTAAGTGCCGTTTCTGCCCTCTCTCGGCGTTTCCACGGATCATCCGCTCAAGATATAGTGCTCAGGAAAACGGCCACAGTAATTTGACCCCACTCTGTTTAAGTTTCTGAAGTGCCCAGGAATTCAAATTGATGCAAAAGTCATAGTCTAACTGCGCCCTACGGTTGGTTGGGCCTTCTCCTTGCTTCAGCACCTTGTGTGTCTCCAGCTCCCATCCTGCCTGCTCCTCCTCAATATGGTGGCTGTTGTGATCAGTAAAATGAGTAGTGTCCAACCTTTTGGAGCAGAGGCTGGATCCACAGGTCGCTATCAGTGACTGGAGCACATTATGCTACACAAATTTCCCAGGAACCAGTCTGGTGAACCTTCGTTGCACTCCCTCTATGGCAAGAATATCCTTCCTTAGGTAAGGAGACCAAAACTGTGCACAATACTCCAGGTGTGGTCTCACCAGGGCCCTATATAATTGCAGTAAGACTTCTTTACTCTTATACTCATCCTCTTGTAATAAAGGCCAACATACCATTTACTTTCCTAATTACTTGGGTACGGTAGCATAGTGGTTATGTTACTGGACTAGAAATCCAGAGACCTGGACTAATGATCCAGCAGTACGTGAGTTCAAATCCCACCACAACAGCTGGGGAATTTAAATTCCGTTAATTAAATAAATCTAGAATAAAAAGCTAGTATCAGTAATGGTGACCATGAAACTGTAGTAAAAACCCATCTGGTTCACTAATGTCCTTTTAGGGAAGGAAATCTGTCGTCCTTACCCGGTCTGGCATATATGTGACTCCAGACCCACAGCAATGTGGTTGACTCTTAACTGCCCTCTGCGTTTCAAGAAGGCGGCTCACCAGCACCTTCTTCAGCGATGCCCACATCCCATGAACTAATTTTTAAAAACCTGCATGTTAACTTTCAGTGATTCTGGTACAAGGACACCCAGGTCCCTCTGAACACCAACATTTCCCAATCTCTCACCATTTAAAAAATACTCTGCTTTTCTATTTTTCCTACGAAAGTGGATAACTTCACATTTCTCCACATTATATTCCATTTGCCATGTTCTTGCCCACTCACTTAGCCTGTCTATATCCCCTTGAAGCCTCTTTGCATCCTCCTCACAACTTACATTCCCACCCAGCTTTGTATCATCAGCAAATATATTACATTTGATTCCCTCATCCAAATCATTGATGTAGATTGTGAATAGCTGAGGCCCAAGCACTGATCCTAGTTACAGCCTGCAAACGCGAAAATTACCCGTTTATTCCTACTCTCTGTTTTCTGTCCATTAACCAATCCTCAATCCATGCTAATATATTACCCCCATCCCATGAGCCCTAATTTTGTTTAATAACCTCTTGTGTGGCACCTTATCGAATACCTTCTGAAAATCCAAATACACCACATTCACTGGTTCCCCCTTATCTATTCTGCTAGTTACAACCTCAAAAGACTCCAACAGATTTGTCAAACACGATTTCCCTTTCATAAATCCGTGTTGACTCTGCCCAATCCTATTATTATTTTCTAAGTGCCCTGTTACCACGTCCTTAATAATAGATTCTAGCATTTTCCTTACTTCTGATGTCAGGCTAACTGGTCTGTAGTTCCCCGTTTTCTCTCTCCCTCCTTTCTTAAATAGTGGGGCTACATTTGCTACCTTCCAATCCGCTTAATTATTTTAGGGAGAGAAAGAACCCAGAAAACAGCTCTCTTTTGTTACTTTTAGCATAACATCTCGCAAAACCAATGCAAAGCCATTTATGAGATGTCAACAGATCAGTCATCTCCCCCACACGTAATGATAAACAGTGGGAAAGGGAAAACATTCCTAACTGCTTTACAGGGGAGAGAAAGGTCTCTCTGATAATGATTAGGAAAAACAGAGCAGCCAAGTAGATTAGTAACATATGCATACTGCTTTATCTCTGTGTGCAAGTTTGTTTATGAACGTAATGTGATTCATGTATTTGTGCATGCTTGGCTGTATGCTCAGAATTGTTTTGCCTGAAGGCAGATAGTGTTGGGTAAACAAAAGGTCTCTATTGCACTTTCACCTTGTCAGTCAACAGTCTCTGCTATTCCTGTAAACAACCGCATCTTAAATATATAATTACCTTGTGTTATTCTGGCTTTTGTAGTTTAGAAAAAAAACATTCACACACTAAGAGAAGGAAACATTCATTACGCCACACCTTATGACAGAAGTGCCGATCGGCCAATTGTGTACGCTGAGTTTGTGACGCTCCTGATTTTTAGGTCATTCAAATGAATCATTGGAAAATCTGGAGAGCTGCATATTGGGCGTGCTGAATCTACACCCAATTCTCTGATCTATGTTCCTGTTGAGTGATACATCGCACAGGGAGCATGATGTTCAAAAATTTACCATTACATGTTATGTACATCTTATTTAACTAACAAATTCATAGATCTCTAAAAGTTCAAGACTAATGCTGTGAAGCAATAGCTAGAGCGAATAGGGTGCTAGGCTATAACAACAATAATTTGCATTTATATAGTGCCTTTAATATAAGAAACGCAGATATCTCGGAGGATTGTAGGTCTGGAGGAGATTACAAAGTGCGGGAGGGCAAGGCCACGGAAGGATTTGAAATTAAGGGTAAGAATTTTCAAATCGAGACGCTGCCGGACCGGGAGCCAATGTAGGTCAGCGATGGGTGAACGGGACTTGGTGCAAGATAGGATACGTACAGCAGAGTTTTGGATGAGCTCCAGTTTATGGAGGGTGGAAGGTGTGAGGCCGGCCAGGAGTGCGTTGGAATAGTCAAATCTAGAGGTAACAAAGGCATGGATGAGGGTTCCAGCAGCCGATGAGCTGAGGCAGGGACGGAGACAGGCGATGTTAGGAAGGCAGTAGTCGGCGTTCTTGCCGATGGACTAGATATGAGGTCAAACAGATAGCCAAGGTTGTGAATGGTCTGGTTCAGCCTCAGACAGTGGCCAGGGAGAGGGATGGATTCAGTGGCTAGGGAACAGAGTTTGTGATGGGGACCGAAGACAATGACTTCGGTCTTCTCAATATTTAGTTGGAAGAAATTTCTGCTCGTCAAGTAATGGATGGCGGAGAAGGAGTGTGACAAATCAGAGGCAGTATAGGAGCCAAGAGAGGTGGTGGTGAGGTAGAGCTGGATGTCATCAGTGTACAGGTGGAATCTGACGTTGTGTCTTTGGATGATGTCACCGAGGGGCAGGTACAGAATAGAAGCCATTGCAGGTGATTTACTGACTACAACTGGATACATAGGAATTGAACCAGGCGAGGGCAATCCCACCCAGCTGGATGATGGAGGTGAGGCGTTGCAGGAGGATAGTGTGGTCAACCGTTTCAAAGGCTGCAGACGGGTCAAGAATGATGATGAGGGATAGTTTATCACAGTCACATAGGATGTCATTTGTGACTTTGCTAAGGGTTTTTTCAGTGCTGTGGCAGGGGCAGAAACATGATTGGAGGGGTTCAAAAAGCATACTATTTTGTTAGGCCTCAGTTAGAATATTGTGTCCAGTTTTGGTCTTCTCACATGGTGGGTAATATTGAGGATTTGGAAAGAATGCAGAGGAGGGCCATAAGATTATTTCCCAGTATGAAGCATCTTAGGGGCGATATGATTGTGGTTTATAGGATGATGAAGGGATAAATTGTGTTTGTGTAGACAGTTTGTGGCAATTAAATGGGTTATTGAAGACCAGGGGTCATAATCTCAAGTTATGTAAGCCCAGAACTAGGTTAGATGTTAGGAGATGGTTCATTTCCCAGAGAATAGTGGACCTGTAGAGCAGGCGACTGGCTTGCGCTGTGAACGCTTCATCGTTGAATTCCTTCAAGCAAGACCTGGACCAGTGTGCTCTCCAGGACTAGTTTTGATTGCGTAATGGGATCGGAGAGGAATTTTCCAGATTTTATTTGCCCCAATTGGCCTGAGTTTTTATCTGTTTTATTCCCCTCTCCCATGAGACCACATGATTTTGGGTGGGGTGGAGAGTGTAATACTGTGATGCACAAGGCATCGCAATTATGTGGGACAGGCTAGATGGACCAGAGGGTCTTTTCCTGACCATCATTGTTTGTATGTTCGCATACACAAACAGACACAAACCTTCTTATTATATAGACAGATTTATATAGAATACATATCCAGTTGTGATAAACAATTTAAGTTATCCCTGGCTTCCAATTTCCTGTAAACAGCATTGTAAAAGTTTGGTCATTCAGACATCTGAACCAGCAACTGAGCCATGTAAACATTCGACTGAGGTACATTCAATGACTCATGAGCCTATCACTGCAACTCATCCCTATCACCAGTCCTCCTTATCTATATGGCATAGTTATCCACATCTCATTCTAATTCCACACTACTGTAAAAGAGTTGGGCCTACTGTTTCTCCGACCTATTGTTATGGTATAATCATGGTCTGATTCCATGATTCCCATGCGTAATTTGTCCCAACCCTTTATTCCTAAATCCCACAGATGTTTTCGTTCGCATATAAACAATTATATTCCTACACATCATCTGTCCCTTAAATTTATGTATAGATTGTTCCACTCAATTCTTATGCAGTAAAATCCACTTATTACAAATAAGTGCTCCACTTGATAACAATTTTCGATTAGAATTCCAATCACTTGATATATAGATGGCTTAAGTTACAATGTGAATTTTTCCAAGAAAGTTAAATGCTGGGGAGCATCCTGATCCCTCAAGTAAACCTTCAGGGAATTCAGCTTCCACATTAGACCATCAGAGAAATCATACATTGACCAAACCTAACTAGAGAAGTAAGTCACGCCCATAACATAATAAACACATAGGGGGATAAATTCAACTTCGTCTCGCCCATTTTTTAGGTGTGAAATTAGTGATTGGGGGAAAATTTCAGGTTGCAATCTCCCGCGTCTGATCTCCTCTGGAAGTGCACAGGTCCCAATATTGGAAGCGGGCAACTACCTGAAACAGGACCCCAATTGAAATTGGTGTACATATGGGTGGAGCCTGTGTAGTGCAAGCTCCATCTAGTTGTACCAGGTCTTGAGCACCCCAACCAGGTCGCTCAAGAAATGGCCAGAAAACTTTTTAAAAGTTACATTTCTGTGGAGCCAGGAGAAGCAGGAGTGTTCCTCCTAACTTCACAAAAATACTGCAGGCCACTATTGGCCTGCGCTCGCTGTTCCCCTCCACCCCCCGCCCTCCACCCCCCTGCCCCCTCCTACTCCCCGCCCGCCCCTCGGCTCAGCCTCCCACCCCGTCACGCTAGGACCTATCTGTGGCTGGTTCAACGTCGGAGCCAACTGGAATTCCTAACGCCCCAATCATTAATTAGCCTGATTAGTGTCTGCAGCTTGCTTGTTTCATTCAAATGAGGCCCGATGCTGAATTTGGCTCAGGCCTCTTGCCGATGTCTTCGGCCGAGCATTCCAGTCGTAGCACTCATTTTAGGCTGGAAACCAATGCAAGTTGAATTGATCTTCCATAGGGTTCTGAAAACAAACACAAAATAGAGTTACTTATTATATATTACCACATTTTCATAAACTTTCACCTATTTCAGCAGTCTCACTATCTCCCATTTCCAGGGTTCCTATTTTCTGCTCATTCTTCATTGCCATACCATCGCTGTGCCCCAAAATGTTGCTCCTAAGACCTCCTTGCACTGATTATTTTCCCTCTTCTTTTTGAGTCTCTTCACTAATACAATCTCTCTCTGTCTTGCCCTCACTGCCACCCTCCTGCACACGTCTATAGAGAAGATGGCTACATTGCTTCACAAAGGTTCATCCAACCTGGTAACACTCCTCACTGAGAATTTTCCACCTCTACAAACAGCCTGGACCTGTGCTGCCAATGTCAAGGGTGTCAAGCTGCCTCCATTCCCCATGAGCAACAATTTTGAGAGATCTGAGAATGTTACACGATATTTATGTTCAAAATATCAGCCAATTGTCAACTGCTGTAAGAGATGGGCTGGTGTCAGTAATGGGGGAATTAGAAAGCAATATGGTCATTGCTTTTCCCGTCTGTTTATCTTTGAGTGAAATGTCTGAAAGTGGCTTTACTGAGTTAATTACATTTTGAAGTGAAGTGATGTCATAGAGGCAAATGTAGTAGGCATGAGACACAGCCATGAGATGAATAACCAGTCACGCAATTTTTAGAAAGTAATGGTTGCGGGACAAATGTTTTTCAGGACAGCAGGAGGATTCCCAACTCATCTCATCCACACTGGGGGAAGAAGAGGCTGGTATCTGGCATCACTTAAGGAAGAGGTCCTTCCACCTGGCCGTACTTGGCAGGAGTCAGGATCTGGAAGTACTGATGGAGGAAGGGATGAAGTCTAGCACAGGGAGGGGGTGGGCTAGGTTCTGGCAGCACTTGAGATGTGCATTGTATTTATTGTGAATATTTTTGGATTAGTTGCTTTTCAGTGGATGCGGAATTTGACCTAATGTGGATTTCAGTGGATGTGGAATTTGAGCTAATGTGGATTTCAACGGATGTGGTATTTGCTTTGTATCCCACAGACATGCACCAGCTGCACAAGTTGTAAATGTGCAGGATTTGGTTTGGCAACAGTCCTGAAAATTAGAAAATTCCAGTGTGGAGTCTCACTCTACAGGAAAGCAGATTGGATAACTGGACCCAGAGGTCAGTAGACTCAAGTGATGGATCCTAATTTTCCCAGCCATTGATTTTAGTAGAGAGAATCGGGAGCACTGCAAATCAGACGCGTTGACCTACACTCCCAATTCTCCAATTTGCACTCTCGTCCAGTGAGACTCCACATAGGGAGCAATTTCAGGGCTTATAGACATACTTAATTTTTTTCACAACAAACAGAGTTTCATTCTATTAGATTACTGCTGTATGTAGCCCATTTCAGTGTGTCAATCTTGCATATAATTTGGTCTGTTACAATCTCTAATGCTTATATATGTTCTGACCTATTCTAATCTCTGATTCCTATACATAGTTTGACAGAGTCTCCCTTTACAGTATGCGGGCTAACCCAGTTCTTGATGCCTGTATTTGATCTGTCTCTGGCTCCTCACCATGGGCTGCCCAGTCCCTGATTTCCACGTGTGGTCTGTCACAGCACAGGGCTTAATTTAAACATTTTAGGCTATATACCTATAAAGTAAGTGATTCAAAACTTGCTGAGATAATGCTTGTTATGTGATAGTCACGCAGAATCATAGTGAAAGCATTCTGGAGATTGATTTTGTCAACTACATAGCTTCACATCCACTAGTTATTCATTGCTGCCATGTGAATAAGCCTTAATGTCAAGTGCTGAGCTGACAGATGCAGTTCCAGTCCCTAGCTCCCAGATAAATAACCTGAGGCACTTCAAAGTACCATTATCAAGCCGCCTGGGTCCCTTGCCTAGAAATTGCTGGAGGCCCACTCCACTGCTGGAAGTGCAGTAGAATGGGACTTCTGCCCGCCCATCTAGCCCGTGTCCTTACCCCATCCAAAATCCTGGAGGCATGCTCATTTACAAAATAGGGGCAAGCACCGGGGCATGTATCCTGTGGGGTCACCAGGACTTCAGTGCAGCCGCTCTGTCGGGGCCTGGGGCTAGGAGCTGGGGGCTGGTCTTGCTTGTGTCTAAAGGGATAAAGTTTAATCGCATGCTACTCTCCCAAAGGTATTCAATCTCTCTGGGATCAATTGACATTTGACTACAGCATTGTGGGTCCCAATGCCACCCTTGTATGCCTGCTTCAAGCAGGTGTACTTACCACTGGCCATACACTGGGTGGGGCCGGGGATTTCCGGGGAGAACCTGTCATCCCACCACTCCTGCCTCCAAATATGATGTCACAAAGAGGGAGAATAGTTGCAGGCAGAATAAATAGCCACTACCACCATCGGAATTACAAAGCCTGGCCAGAGAGGGCCGGAAACCTGTGAGAAACAGGTTCCACCCCAAATTCCTTCCTACCTAGATTACAGTAATTCTGCACCCTAAACAAGCTGGAACCACAACCTGTCCATGTCGCTAGCTTCCAAACACAGCCTATTGCAATGGTTGTTAGATGTGCCACACTGACCAAGCCAATTATTAGTCCTTAGGCACCAATTTCTTGTTACATGAGACTGAAAAAAAAGTTTTCAATTTGAATACGGCACTGTGTCTTTGTTATAGGCATAAAGAAGCCCTTAACGCCATTTCTCCAGGGAACTGCCACAAAAATTCTATTCTCATGATTAGAAAATGAAATTGTATCTACAGCTGACACAATCCTATCTGGGAATCAAATAGTGTTCATTCAATACTTTATAAGCACTGTATCCTTTGAATAATTTTCCCTTTGTACAGAGTTAAACATTTATTTTGAAGCCCTCTCCCCCCCCACTGAAAAAAGATGTATAAAATGACAAAAGTGTTCATGGAAAAGTATACTGATAGCCTAGTAACAGCTGTGATATCAGTGTATCAATGCTTAACACATTCATTTAACATTATACCGTCTGATAATTTAAGAGGTGTGCATAGGAATGTCATAGAAGAACAAGGTAAATTTTCAGAATGTGGGGTCCCAACATTGAGCTACATCTGGTGGGAGTGCACATTGGGAATTAATGGGCAGAAAATTGTACAGGCGAATTCTAGATACGGGCTTCCAGCTGACAAGGTTCCCCACTGAGAGTGCACATTGATAAAGCGTTTGTAATATTTCATAGTAATTTCTAGGCTGATATGCTTAGAGAAGGCATTAGCAGAAATTAATTGAGACAACAAAGAGAAAGAGACAAAGCTTGATTGATCTGCAATATGTTTACCAATTTCTCTATTGCAAAAACATGCACTTTTATTATGATCTGGGCTGAAGGAAGGGATAGCAAAATTATTGCATGAAATTTTGGGAGAGCTGATATTAAAGCTAAGGAGGAAAAAAGGGTGAATTTATATTTGAGAATAAAACTGGGCTGGAAACGCTAAGTAGGATTGATACAGAGGATGCAAATGAGATCTGTATTTATGAAGCCA